>JANJGN010000013.1:29756962-29759462 GCA_026770705.1 Isurus oxyrinchus
CCCATCTCTCGCTGTCTGTCTCCCTCTCCCTCTCTCGCTGTCTGTCTCCTCTCCCTCTCCTCGCTGTCTGTCTCCCTCTCCCTCTCTCGCTGTCTGTCTCCCTCTCCCTCTCGCTGTCTGTCTCCCTCTCCCTCTCGTCTGTCTCCCTCTCCCTCTCTCGCTGTCTGTCTCCCTCTCCCTCTCTCTCTGTCTGTCTCCCTCTCCCTCTCCCTCTCTGTCCTCTGTCTGTCTGTCTCCCTCTCCCTCTCTGTCTGTCTGTCTCCCTCTCCCTCTCTGTCTGTCTGTCTCCCTCTCCCTCTCTCGCTGTCTGTCTCCCTCTCCCTCTCTCGCTGTCTGTCTCCCTCTCCCTCTCTCGCTGTCTGTCTCCCTCTCCCTCTCTCGCTGTCTGTCTCCCTCTCCCTCTCTCGCTGTCTGTCTCCCTCTCCCTCTCTCGCTGTCTGTCTCCCTCTCCCTCTCTCGCTGTCTGTCTCCCTCTCCCTCTTGGCGCTGTCTGTCTCTCTCTTGGCGCTGTCTGTCTCCCTCTTGGCGCTGTCTGTCTCCCTCTTGGCGCTGTCTGTCTCCCTCTTGGCGCTGTCTGTCTCCCTCTTGGGGCTGTCGGTCTCCCTCTTGGGGCTGTCGGTCTCCCTCTTGGGGCTGTCGGTCTCCCTCTTGGGGCTGTCGGTCTCCCTCTTGGGGCTGTCGGTCTCCCTCCTGGCGCTGTCCCTCTGTCTCCCTCCTGGCGCTGTCCCTCTGTCTCCCTCCTGGCGCTGTCCCTCTGTCTCCCTCCTGGCGCTGTCCCTCTCCCTCCCTCCTGGCGCTGTCCCTCTCCCTCCCTCCTGGCGCTGTCCCTCTCCCTCCCTCCTGGCGCTGTCCCTCTCCCTCCCTCCTGGCGCTGTCCCTCTCCCTCCCTCCTGGCGCTGTCCCTCTCCCTCCCTCCTGGCGCTGTCCCTCTCCCTCCCTCCTGGCGCTGTCCCTCTCCCTCCCTCCTGGCGCTGTCCCTCTCCCTCCCTCCTGGCGCTGTCCCTCTCCCTCCCTCCTGGCGCTGTCCCTCTCCCTCCCTCCTGGCGCTGTCCCTCTCCCTCCCTCCTGGCGCTGTCCCTCTCCCTCCCTCCTGGCGCTGTCCCTCTCCCTCCCTCCTGGCGCTGTCCCTCTCCCTCCCTCCTGGCGCTGTCCCTCTCCCTCCCTCCTGGCGCTGTCCCTCTCCCTCCCTCCTGGCGCTGTCCCTCTCCCTCCCTCCTGGCGCTGTCCCTCTCCCTCCCTCCTGGCGCTGTCCCTCTCCCTCCCTCCTGGCGCTGTCCCTCTCCCTCCCTCCTGGCGCTGTCCCTCTCCCTCCCTCCTGGCGCTGTCCCTCTCCCTCCCTCCTGGCGCTGTCCCTCTCCCTCCCTCCTGGCGCTGTCCCTCTCCCTCCCTCCTGGCGCTGTCCCTCTCCCTCCCTCCTGGCGCTGTCCCTCTCCCTCCCTCCTGGCGCTGTCCCTCTCCCTCCCTCCTGGCGCTGTCCCTCTCCCTCCCTCCTGGCGCTGTCCCTCTCCCTCCCTCCTGGCGCTGTCCCTCTCCCTCCCTCCTGGCGCTGTCCCCTCTCCCTCCCTCCTGGCGCTGTCCCTCTCCCTCCCTCCTGGCGCTGTCCCTCTCCCTCCCTCCTGGCGCTGTCCCTCTCCCTCCCTCCTGGCGCTGTCCCTCTCCCTCCCTCCTGGCGCTGTCCCTCTCCCTCCCTCCTGGCGCTGTCCCTCTCCCTCCCTCCTGGCGCTCTCCCTCCTGGCGCTCTCCCTCCTGGCGCTCTCCCTCCTGGCGCTCTCCCTCCTGGCGCTCTCCCTCCTGGCGCTCTCCCTCCTGGCGCTCTCCCGCTCGCGCTCTCCCCGCTCGCGCTCTCCCCGCTCGCGCTCTACCGCTCGCGCTCACCCGCTCGCGCTCTCCCTCTCGCGCTCTCCCTCTCGCGCTCTCCCTCTCGCGCTCTCCCTCTCGCGCTCTCCCTCTCTCTCCCTCTCGCGCTGTCCCTCTCTCTCCCTCTCGCGCTGTCCCCTCTCTCTCCCTCTCGCGCTGTCCCTCTCCCTCTCTCTCCCTCTCGCGCTCTCCCTCTCTCTCCCTCTCGCGCTCTCCCTCTCGCCCTCTCTTTCTCTGTCTCCATCTTTGTGTGTCTCTCTCTCTCTCGCTGTCCGTCTCTCTCTCGCTGTCTGTCTGTCTCTCTCTCGCTGTCTGTCTGTCTGTCTCTCGCTGTCTGTCTGTCTGTCTCTCGCTGTCTGTCTGTCTGTCTCTCTGTCTGTCTCTGTCTGTCTGTCTCTGCCGCTGTCTGTCTGTCTCTGCCGCTGTCTGTCTGTCTCTGCCGCTGTCTGTCTGTCTCTGCCGCTGTCTGTCTGTCTCTGCCGCTGTCTGTCTGTCTCTGCCGCTGTCTGTCTGTCTCTGCCGCTGTCTGTCTGTCTCTGCCGCTGTCTGTCTGTCTCTGCCGCTGTCTGTCTGTCTCTGCCGCTGTCTGTCTGTCTCTGCCGCTGTCTGTCTGTCTCTGCCGCTGTCTGTCTGTCTCTGCCGC